>JANGFJ010000152.1:0-27656 GCA_025758675.1 Naganishia antarctica | reverse complement strand
CCTCCCCTCCCCTCCCCTCCCCCGACAACGTACTCACCCGCGCACACACACATGGAGTCCGCCGTGACAAAGCTGTTGGTGGCGACGCGGCAGTTGTTGGAGTCGTTGCAGATGTGGTCGATGATGCGCATGACGGATCTGGAGGTGAGTCGAGCGGCGGCGAAGCGAGCGACGTGACGAGCCGTGTGGGAGAGGTCGCTGACTGCTCCGATAGGTGTCGGATACGTATGTCAAGTTGGGGAACGATTTCAACAATGCAGTCGGAGCATTCGTTCAAAATGGGGTTCAAATGGAGTAAGTCCCGCTCTCCTCACCTCTCTTACGGAACTAACCCGGCGTTTCGGTAGCGATCTATTATCCGTGCCACAAGACCTGAGAGAATGCCTCGAATCATTGCTAGCACTCGACCCGACCCCCGAAAACCTGGATATCTACCTCCCCCGCGTTCGGCAGATCATAGTCACCCTCCTCTCGGGCCTAAAAGCCAAACAAGCGCTCTACCGCAAACTCTCCCAATCGAGGGACGCCACCGTCCCCCGCGAGTCCGATACCCGGGAAACCTTGCTCGCGCGTGCGGAGGGACGGACAGAGGTACGGTGGCGGAATCCATTCAACGGACAACCAGAGCGTCCGAGGAGTCGCGTTTCAGTTCATACATCCGGGGACCGTCCGAGGAGTGGGAGTCGGTCGCCTGAGCCGAGTTGGGGGCAGCAGAGAGTACCGATGAGGCCGGAGCTTCCGCCTCCTGGGCAGATGATCACCGCCGCCGCCTCCTCCGCCGCCACACACGCAGAACGCCATGTTTCGTCCGGCTCGAGTACGGGGACGTTGTCACGTGTTAGGAACGGACCGTTGCCTCCTGCGCCGCCAGATGCGTTCCGGCCTCCGAGAAGGAGAGTCACACCGTCCGAGGCCGCACCGACAGGCAGGCCGAGCTTTGATCCACCCGCGCCGCCGCCACAGGTCCCGACACGTTCAACAGAGAGGTTCGCGCTCCGTGATGAACCATCCCCGAGCCCGCAAGTCTCCCCACCCAAAAAGACACGTGCGTTACCAGCCCCGCCGGGGGACCCGATGACCCCCCCCAGGCGGAGATCCCACGTCTCCAAGCGCAATTCGGGGGGATCGGTATCAGCCCCGGGAAGTGCGGAGCGTGGGACCGGGACCGGGACCGAGGCGTTTATCGGTGATCCAGGAGCAGGGGAAATAATCCCGGGGAGTCGGTTCTCTCTTGATTCCGAGGCCGGGGATACCCCGAGATCTCGGCGCGCGGTGGTGGGCCGCGCAGAGGGCGTGCCGTTGGGTGGGTTGCCGTCGCTTGAGGAGGGGTTATCGCTTGATACCACGAGTAAGAGCAAGGATCCGCGGCTGTCTCCTCCGGGGCCGACGATCGCTCCCGCTCCGCCCGCTACCGCTACCGCTACCGAATCCCCAGCGGCGCTCGCGAGCCTCACAGCGCTCCAAAACTCGGAAGCGCTCGGCCGGCGCGCGTCGAAACGGTTCTCGCAATACCAGTATAAACAGTTGCTTCCGGGCCACCATAAAGGCCCGAGCAGCTCCTCTATGCGGCATAGTAGGATGGATAACGTCGTAGAGGATGATGTGCAGCGAGGTACCGTGGCGGCGGTGCCTGGTGCTCCGAGTCCTGTGAGACCGGCGAGGAGGTTGCCTAGTAGGAGTCAAGAGGAGGTTCCGCCTGTTCCGCCGATTCCGGAGGAGATGCGGGGTAGGAGGGAGGAGGAGGCGGTGGGTGTGCCGATACCGACGATCGTTACCCCGGATTCGGATCCCGTCGTCCCAGATTTAAAGACCGTGCAGCAAGAACCAGAAACTGAACCGACGCCAGACGTGGCAGCCACACCCACACCACACAACTTTCGTGTATTCCTGCAGTACGGACGAGAAACCAAAAAAATAGTCCTCGATCGACGGGAAATCACCTCGATTCCGGATCTGCAAGGATTGTTTATGAATAAATTCGAGTATACGCCCGATGGCATGGAAATGTTTCCGGATGTGTATATCAAGGATCCTGTTAGTGGGATTGCGTATCATTTGGAAGATATGGACGATGTCAAGCCCGACGTGCTACTAAGCTTGAATATTGATCGTGAGTGCCGTGCCGTGTTGCGTCTCGGATATCGGCATCTAACCCTGCCGCAGAACTCGACCAGGTGAAACAGCACTTTGACAATACGATATCCGGACTGCTGCACGAGATCAAGGAACTGAAACACAATGTTTCCCAGAACCGTAGATTATCCGCATTCAAGTCGGATCACACCGCACTTTCGCCCTCGATCCATCCCGCTGATCGTCCATCCGCCCGCTCTCCTGCCAAAATCTTGGCAGTTTCGAGGCCTTGCTCGCCGGTTCCCATCGCGGTAGCATTGCCCGCGGCACCGTCGGTCGTCACTCCGAATCTACACGCCCAGCTCAACGACGTCCAAACGCTTCGCCGAGAGCTCGGCATCATGCGACAACAATACGTTGACTTTGTAAACCAGTCAAAGACGGCATTCCAGACCATCCGAGATCAAACGCAGACGATGCGTGAAATCTCGACTACCAAGCTGTCTGGCAATCGGGCCCTGCTGAACAGCGGCAAATCGGCACTGGAAAAGGATTCCTCGGAAGTCGTTCGAGCTGTCGAAGAGGTTTCCGACGCAATTGACAATGTCAAGAATGACGTGGTCCGCCGTCAAATCCTGCCGCCTCCGAATCAAATGGAAACGATGCGAAAGAACTTGGCAGAGGCAGAGGCTCACGTCGAAAAACTAAAGCAACAGGTATCGTTGGTCGCACCCGCTTGGAAATCCACTTGGAACGAGGAACTTAGTACCGTCTTGGAGGAGCAGCGTTTGCTCAAATACCACGAATCCCTGGCGACCGATCTTGAAGGCGATATCACACAAGCCAGTGGCATCTATGCAACGTTGCAGCAATACATGGCGCAACGACAACAGGGTCATGGAATGACGAGGCGTCAGTTCCGAACGCCTGCAAAGGGCCCGGAAACGACCGTGCCCAATCTGTTGCTCGAGATCCGCACCCAGGAAACCGATCCCAATCGCCGCCTTCGTGCGATCGAGGAACAGCAAAAGGCTCGGGAGAGGGAAAAGGCTGCCAAGCAGGATGACGAGTTTTCAGCCGAGCTCAGTGGATTCGTCGCTGGGAGAAGGCTGAAAAAGACTGGTGGAACTGAAGAGGCGGAGCGTCTGAGGCTGAGGAAGCAGGAACAGAGCTTCAAGAAGATGTATACCGACAAGCGGGAAAAGCAAGTAGGAGACGCCCCGTCGCCGGTCACGCCGTCGAGCGCAATGTCTGAAGCGGGGCTGAGCTCTGCACCAGACTCGCCCGCACCGCGGCAGGAGGAATTGGAGGCAGAGACGCGTGGGGTGGAATAGGAGACAGCGACACACATGGTACTCTTGAGTTGTATTGTTTAGCTAGAGGAGATACCCAATGCATGGCGACGATATACGGCCCTTGTTTTCAGTGTACCCGGGGTTCCTACACAAGGATTCGAGCAGAAGAGCAGGCTTTGATCGATTGTGCATACATCAGAAATTTTGCAGGATTTTTATCGAATACAAGATGGCGGACGTGTATGACCATCAGAAGCTATCTTATCAACTACTTTGTTACAGAAAAAAAGGACGATCTTCTGGAACTACCGTTCCGCTTTTACGAAGATGGATCGTAATACCAACAGACCACGGCGATCATCACGCTGCAAACAGGAACCCAAATCAGCACACGCTTGAGACGGACGCGCAAAGAGGAACTCACTATGAAATCATCAACACGTAACCTTCCAGATAATTCGTTCGTCCATCCGAAATGGCAAAGTTGACGAGCAACAAACTGATGGCGAGCGTAATCGTTTCAAACACATCAAAGAACAATGACATTGGTTGACCGATCATCCATCCGATAAGGACCAGCAGCGGCAAGATGAAGAGCGATACCTGAATCGAGGACCCAACGGCGATCGCCATGGACAGATTGAGCTTGTCTTTTACGGAAACGGTAACGGCCGCAACGTGTTCCGTCGCGTTTCCGACCAAGGGGAACAAGATGAGACCGACGAATTCCTTGCTGATGGATGTGGTTTCGGTCAAGCCGTTGACGGAATCGACTAGGAATTCGGCGGTGACACCCGTGATGGCGGTCACACCAAGCAGCAGAAGGACCGCAAACAGTGCCTTGACTTTCGGGGTCTCTTCCTCTTCGTCGTCGTCGTCGCTGATCACTGTCGGTGCGTGCTGTGCCGAGGCGGTAGCGCTGGCTGGAGCCGGGATATTCACATAAGGGTCAACGACACCACGTTCGACATCCTGCATCATGAGCTCGGGCGACGCCATCGGAGCTATGCTTTCACGGGTAGTAACGGGCGACAAGGCGTTGTCCCTTTCCTCTCGAGCGCCGTCACTACTTGCGCTACTGTTTGACGAGCGGCTCTGGATAGAGGAGAGCCAATGCGGCTTGGGAAAGACCTTTGAGTGATTGGGGTACGGTTCGGCCGATTTGATGGACAAGTGGGGTCGACCTGGGCGGGGAAGCTTGAACAAGCTGCAGAGGACAATGCACGTCAGAAGATTCTCTCTTGGATCGAGGGGTTAAACTTACTATGCGTGGGTGTAGAGGATAAACACCAGGTACATGGCATACACCGACAGAAGCAGGAACGCCAGGCCCCGGGAGATGGACAACAAGTGTTTTTCCTCTCCGTGTGCCAGATCGGTGATATCAGCCGTGTTGACGCCATTGGGACTCGTAGCGAAATGGTAAGCTGACGGGAAGAAGAATCGAGTCAGACACCGTTGCCACGGCTAATCACATCCAAACTACTCACCAGCAGGAAGAATAATTGCAGCAATACTAATGCCCAGCAAACTGATTTGCAATTGCGACGCGGCAACTTGGTACAATTGCTCGTGGAATCTCAAACCGCCGGCAAAGTAACACATGCCGAGGACGAGGAGCGTGTTTGATAGGATACTACCGATCATGCTGGCTTGTACCAAGGGGATGTCGCCTTTGACGAGGGCGAGGATCGAGATGAGGAGCTGTGGTCGGATGGTATGGATAAGCCAGATTTCGGGGAGAGTGGACAACATGACATACCTCGACTGCATTACCGAAACTATCGTAAAGAGGATGCGAAACGTAAGCAACGACATCACCCGTAATGACACACAACGCTCACCTTGCGTTCAAAAGCCCACCCACGGCTTCACCAACACGCAAAGACAATTGTTCGGTGGCGAACGACAGCAAGTTTGCGAGCGGGATAACCGAGAGAAAGGTGAAAACGAAGACGATGACATCGTTTTGGTGAGATAGATGAAGTGCCCATGCGACGGGGACGAGGAATATCATGAGATTGAAGTAAGAGCCTGCAGGTTCATCCAATGAATCAGTAAACGCCCGGAAAGCGTTCAAGCAAAGTGGACTCACACTTGACCGTATTAGCGAAACTTTGTGTCCATCCTGGATCACCTCCAAGCTTCCTATCGGGCGCAAACAACTCTGCGATATTCTTCGGCGGTCGAGGAGGCCCGACATCAGTGAGTCGTTGAGGAGGCAACGGACTAGCCGTGGCGAATGCCGAGGGTGAATCATCCTTGTTCTTCGTGCCGGCTGAGAAGTTGACGTGGTAGGAGCGGGAATGTGCCGGTGTGGATTGGGATCGTTGTGGTGGGGGTAAGAGGTCGGAGGGATCCCCGTCTTTGAGGTTGGGTCGTCGCAACCTAGTTAAAGCTGGAAGAATCGCCTTGTTACCGGTACCGTCTGATACTGGTTTCTCGTTGTCGCTTGCAGTCGATGACTGGCGAAAGGGAGAAACAAGGACAAAGTCTTTCTCCTTTATGATCGAGGGATTCAATCGTGGTTTCGGAATTGCATCGTCTTGTGCAATCGGGGTATCCGTGTGTTCGATACCTGTCAACGGATCACTGGAAGGCGGCGATTGTTGGTCTTGTGGTGTGTTGTTGTTGTTACGAAGTGATAAGCTTCGTATATCGGGTTCGGGTTCTTGATCCAGGGGACTCGTCTCAACCATTCGAAGGGGAGGTGGTGTGCTGTGCAGTGGATTGGTGAAGGTGCAACGATGAGGAGTGTTCCTGTCGTTGTGTTGTAAGGGAAGCCAGAGGCGTAGGGAATAACCCATGTCACAGAAGGACAAAGGAACGCCGTCGCGCTATATACCCTGTTCGCCACTGCCGCCGATCCATGCGTGCCAAGTGAACGACGCTGAGGTAATCACATCGAAGCGGCAGACGCCAAGCGAGGTGATAGGATTTGCCCGGAATCGCGTCATGCGGTGCGTGCGCTGGGGTAGGCTGCCATGTCCGTCATGGAGATGCAAGAAGCATGCTGCGGTCTGCAGATTATTCAACAGTTAAAATGCGACGATGCTGCGTAGGATGTGGGTTGTCCGTGGAAAGACTGCTATCGTCTACATACACCCCATTCTGCAGCTGAAATGTGACTACGTTGAAGATCCGTCTATCGTACGCAGTCCTAGAGCCTGTGCTCCATCAATCCACGTAATGCCCCTCATCCCACCAATTACTCCACCGATGCTCCTTCAACCACTCGCCACCATACTCCTCCCACTCGGCCCTACTGACCCTCGCCTTTTGTGCCTCTTCCGTACGCGCCCAATGAGCCATCCCCTGCCACGCGCTCAGCCGCGGGTCTGTCGGCCATTCTGCTGCGATCGGCCAAGAGGGTGGGATCGAGGTGTCGGTGATTACGTTGAGAGGCGCACGGAAGGGGAGGAGGGACGTCAAGTCGCGTTCGAGACGAGGTTTCAAGTTTGGGATGAGCGAGCATCCGCCCGTGACGTAGATGCACTGTTGTCGCGGGTTGGGTCAGGTTCATCGCACTGGCGCGGAAAACTCCGTGGCGACGTACCTGCATCATCTTCTTCTTATCCTCCTCACCAAAACTATCAAGCAGATACCCGGCGAGCTCTGCAATGCCCGCGCAATCCACCCCTGCGATACTCGGCTGGAACCAAACCTCTGGTATCCGAATCTTCTCTACGTTCATATGCAGCCGGTATGCCTGCGCCAGGTTCTCTTCCTGCTGCTGGTGAATGCTGGCATCGGGTCCATTCCCGTTGGTCGAGAGCAAAAGCCCATCCTGGCCGTCCTCGAGCTCCCCCTCGGTCGATTGCGGATTCACTCCAGCTTGAGGTTCGTTTCCACGGAGGAATGCATGGACCAAGGCCGACTGGCGATTCGTGATGGCTTCCATCGTGTCGTCTATCGTAAATGTCGGATCGTACCTCAGTAGCCTGATTTCGAGGTCCTGGATGTGATCCTGGTCTACGGCTTCTTCATCGACGTCTTCCGTGCCCTCCTGTTCCGCGACGCGGATTTAGCTCACACTGAACGGTACCACGCTTTTGACATACGATCTCCCGGTAGACTGCCCAATCATCATCATCCGCACCAAAATCGTCATCCGCTAATGATAGCAACCACCTAAATCAGTATGATCCACTTGCTCGACGGATGACTCGCTCACCATCGCCACCCCTTCTCCTCTTTCTGCCTGTAGGTCCATCAC
This sequence comes from Naganishia antarctica, assembly GCA_025758675.1. NCBI lineage: Eukaryota > Fungi > Basidiomycota > Tremellomycetes > Filobasidiales > Filobasidiaceae > Naganishia > Naganishia antarctica. The sequence continues at coordinate 20,072 of JANGFJ010000152.1, read as the reverse complement.
TTGCAAGCTCGCTGATCTGCTTCATCCGACCTTGGGCGGCCGAACTCTTCCGGTTGGTTAGCAGCGCCTTTCGCTTCTTGCGTTCCCGCATGCGCAGCATGGTCGCCTGGCGTCCACAGATACACGTATGAGCTTTATGCAAGGCAAAGGGGTGATATCCACGAACATTATGGTCCTGCTTCAGTTTGTCTGCCCATCCCTGCAGATCCGCATCACGAGCTTCTTCATCTTTGCGCTGTATTTCCGCCTATGACACAATGTCGTGTAAATTGTGATGAGTGCACCGCAAGGTGAAACATGAAAAACGTTCCACTAACTTGGCGACCTTTTTCGGCCTGCTTCTCGGCCTTTATCTTGATCCTCGTATCATAATTCGCCTTGAGCATCCTCTGTCTCTTCTTTTCTTTCACCTGCTCGGGATCGAGTTCTGCATCCGGGACATCAACAAGAGGGAACGATGGAATCTCGTCGATCTGAACAACGAAAAGCGAGTGAGCAAACGGGACGCAACTTCGTGCCGAAACCGCGGGAACCCTACCTCTTCATCCACCTCGCCGGCTCGTAGCCTTGCAGCCTTGACCTTTCTTTCCAAATCTCTGATATCCCTGATCAACTCTTGTTCAGACTGGTATCCAATATGTGTGAGTGCATCCTGCCAACGATAACAGAAAAGGAATCAGTAAGAGACCAACCTGCCATTCGAATGTACCGCCATACCTCGAATTCATCTTCCGTCATGGTCGGTTTTGCCTCCAGGACATCCTTTAAGCCCAGCAGATCCGACAGATTCTTCTCGGTCTGACCGAACACCCGAAAGAAGAAAATCATTAGCACACATAGTCTTCCGCAGATCAAACCATGCCGACACCCACCCGTTCCCTATTCCGCTTCTGAGTCATTTCCTGCAACTTTTTCCCCTGTTCCTTTCTCTTTTCCGCCATTGCCGCAAGTTCTTCCTCGCTTCTCTGCACGACATCAGGCACCGGAAAGGGAAATTGGACCGAAGTAGATGCTTTGGCCATGGCTGTTGGAGACGCCAGTGCGGAGACTTCGGATTCATAGTCTGTTGCAAAGCGGAGAGTACGGTGTGCGATGTACTAGAAGGGCACGATGTCGGCTCAGAGAAGGCCGCGGAGATAGCATTGAGGAGGGCACTCACATTTGCCTGACGTGGCGTCACTCTCATCGGGAATCCAGGATATTTCAGTTGCATCAGCCGAAGCGTCAGATCGGACGCCTGCGAACCTCCCCACGGAATGCTGAGCGAGGTAGATCAGACCTGGTTATTCTTTTTGGGATAACCACAACTCACCGCTTGGCACGGTTCATCAAGCTTTTCCCATTCAACACCGGGATCAAAGTCGTGCTCATGTTCCCCAAATTGATCACCAACCCACTCTCCCCCGCCGCAGCACTTTCCTTGAACGCAGCTCCTTGGTGTGCCAGACCCCTCTTCCCGCTCTTTCCTCTTGTCGCGTTCCCTAACTGCCCAGCAGAGCTGAGCAATCCCTTCCTTCTAGCTTGTATTCCCTCGAAAGCAAAAAGGCTATCCACGCCGTACGTCACACTCGGAACGGAATATGCTTCGAATAATAGTTCGGATGTGAGTGCGCGAGAGTAGAGTGGGCTTGCAAGGCGTTCAGTCATGACTATTGGGTGGGTGACGGATGATGATGAATATGGCGAGGCTAGTGAGCGGGAGAGGGGTGAGAGGTGGTGTAGTGTATAGTCGAGAGCGGTTTCCTGTAACGAGTATGAAGAAAGTTAGAACCAAATGCTGAGGGATCTTCGATGCGGTGATGAATGCCTACTAGTATTTCATTCGTCAACAAGATGTCACCATCATACACAGGTTTCACATATCCCTTGGCTGATCCATCCACATCACAATCTCGACCGTAAAGAACCGTTCTGACGGATTTCCTCGATGTGAACTTTGCAGCCTGATTCGGCTCATTGATAAACGGTTGGGAGTGCGATGCGAATCCTGCGCGGAGATGAGATGTTCCTGTACAGTGATGGCGGACGAATATCCATCAGAAAGCGTCATTCACGAGATTCGGGCACGGGAGGTGTGAGCTCACCATTATCAATCACAATCGGTTCATGTTCATCATCAACCGCTCTGAAGCCTTTGATATCTCTGCTATACGCCTCTGCTGGGACCTCGTCGACATACAGATCCGACTTGTATCTGACGTTCTTGTACCGGTCGTAAGCGGCACTGGTAGGCGTCCCCGATGAAGTCGATGCCGCGGACTGCGCGGGGGCCATCTCGGCTGGTGGCTATCAATGCGCTTTCGACAACGATCAGGTGATAATGTCGTTTCCTCCACCACGGTTCAAGGTATTTGCACAAGAGCAGCCAGGATGATCGTTTCGTCGAGGTTTGGTGAGGAGTTTGGATGTTGCTCCCTCTGCTTCCGTCAACACGGAGAACAGAACCTAAACCTCCGGAGTGCGTTGCCCCGCTCGCGCGGCTATCAAGATGGGCCGACACCGTTCCATCTATCACGAGACGACGTCCTCTTGAAGCCACAAATTCACAACAGGTGTCCGGAGTGAAGCAGTCCTGCAACTGCATATTCTCCGCCCAACACATACGACTAAACATAGGCTCGAAGCAAAGTCAAAGTACCACCGCTTGTCGACGGGTGTCGGCTATACATCCTGAGAGGAACAGAGATCGACGACCGCCTGAAAGGATTGCATTATTTTTTGTCTTCCAGATTTTCACATGTCAGTTGTCTGTCTGCATATCTGCACAGCCTTGTAGTAGCTGAAGTGATCCACTTGATGTCAGGCAAGTAATTCCTGAAAACTGCATACACTGAAAGCTGGAATCGAGCCATCTATAGTTACTTACGTCTCACCATGACTGCCGCCAAATCTCAACCTCACCACTCCTACCTCTGTGACTTGCCTAAAGTGGCCTCAAATCCAGTTTCGGATCATCCTCACCGAGAGGAGCCTCCAATCGATGACCGGTCGAACACAACTATCGACGACAAGCCAATCCTGCACAGGTCGACAGTCGCGGAAACACCATCCGGCGCTCTGCCCATGACGTCGAGCCGAGACCTACAACGACAATTCGTAAAGATTTCCCTCGCCAGCTTGGGTATCCTTCAGACCGTGAAAGCCATCGGAGTTTTGTTGCGTGCGAGGAGGTAGGTATCAGCAAATGCACACACGGCTGGTCACTGACGATTTACTGCGCTCTATAGATCAACTCGTTCCCTTCGACGTGCACTCGAGCTGTTCCTACGAGCACTTTTCAAGCCCGACCGATCGAATCTCAAATCCTCCGTCTTCTTCTCTGCCTATCCGGTCTTGTATCGCTTCTGGACCCAGCGCTCACTTCGTATCTCGAAACAAGACTATCCTGGAGACTACGCCATTTGTCGGGATACCGCTTACAACAAACCATCAGTCAACGCACGTACACGGCGCTTCATCCAGAATGCTTTACCTGTGCTACTTCTGGGCCCACTTGCCAACTTATTGCCGGCTACTATCATCACTCAGCTCAACTTGTATGCTGTTTCCGCCGCAGGGATGGCTTGCGCCAGGGTACTGAACGATAAAGTCCAGGAAAGCCTGGAAGAGTGGCAGAAAACGGTAGACGACACGCATAGATATGACAATCCCAGCAGCGGGGAAAGATCACCATACGTACCCTACTTCATGAGCCAATCAACTCAAGGAACCTCTGAATCTGTCAACAAGCACTTTTCGTTCTTGGAAGATCCGAACAACTTGTCATCCCTTGGTTCCGCCCGTCGTGCGGTTTCAAGTACATCATTGACAGCAGCGAAACTGGGCTGGAAAGCGCTATCTTCCGGTGGTGGGTGGTGGTTGTTCCCCCTCACACAGGGGTTATTGCTCGACACGGCGGTGTTCGAGGGTGATTGTTTCCCGAGTTCGTATAAGAACGTGATTATTTCCGTAAGTCGACTCCAGCTATCTTACAGCAAAAGCGTGCGCTGAACACTCTCGCTCAACTTTGCTTTTTAACTGTACAGCGAAGTAAACGATATCTACCGTCTGCTACGAATCTAAGTCTACCGGAAACATCATCGCTCGCATCATCCCTTCCCTCGCCGAGCCACATCCTCAGTCTCCTACCACTCTTCACCATCCCACCGTTCCCTCACCCAACCTTTCCTCTCTCCGCGGAAAGCTCCACAGTATCCTCGCTATTCTCAAGCCACATCCTCGAAGCACAATACGCTCCTTTCTTGCCGATCTTGCAGTTGGCGAATCCAGCACATGATCGTGCAATGTGTGCGACGCTTCATCCGTTCGAACCCAATTGCTTGATCAATTTCTTGGCGAGCGTAAAGGACTCCATTGGTAGCGCATTTGCTCTTGTCGGGGGATACAGCGGGGTCATGATGCTTTTAAAGTTTAAAAAGCTAAAACAGAGGTAAGAGGGCTGCGTGTATCGCTATCGTGATAGCTAACATGTGGTCGTTTCCGCTCTAGTCCCAAAGCCACTCTGTTCAGGTGGTTGGAGACGAGTTTGCGAGGAGCCGGTTTCGTCACTTTGGCCATCTCTAATGCTTGGGTGAGTCCATTCTTCTTATGCCCTGTCACCTGCTGACAAGCCTGCGTCTTCCAGGCATGGGTTTGCGTCTTCCAAAGACTGCTCAAGCCTGAAACACTGACACGCTCAAGGTACGTAATGAGATGACCAAACCATTGATATGGCGGATCGTGTTCACCTCTCTACCTCGTCACATAGATTCGGAATAGGGGGCATGCTCGCCGGTCTCTGGGTCTACCTTGTACCTGCAGCGAGACGTCTCGAGCTTGGCCTCTACTCTTTCCGATTGAGTATGCTTACACTGTGGAAGATCGGAACAAAGAAGGGATGGTGGACCCCTCGCCGGTAAGCCCCGATGACATTCAAGATGCGTTGTTTTCCAGCTGACAGGCCTCGACTGCGCAGACAACTCGGATTCGCTCCCTTTGCACTCGCACTGGCGATCTTGGTGCACATCAAGCGACAGAGGCTGGCACCGATGGAAGGTTGGGTAGGTAAGGGCGTTACATGGCTCGATGTCGATCACGACCGCTCGAGCAGGGCGGGCTCCGAATTAGGCTCTGAAGGGACAAAGGGCGGGTTCCGACACGTAGCATAATCTGTACAGAGACAAGATATGGCTTGATATGAGTTGTCGCTCCGAAACATGAGTCTAGTCATTTCTATATTTGAGATTATGACGTCATGCGATGCTCCCCGTGGCTTGGAGTAGCCAATGCCCTTTATACAACTATTGCTGATCATCGTGGTGCTATAAGATTTATGTGCGAAACGGCAATTCCTCTACTCCGCCGTTACTGGGATTTCGCTCGTCGGGTATTCAGTACTAAGTCTCACCCTGGCACTTTGCAGGGCAAACCATAACGGACCCTTGCGCTCCAGTTCCTCCTCTGGATGCTCGTCGGAGGAATAAAGGAATGCCTCTCGAGTGGCAATCAGGTGAGCCTGCATACTTTCCACCTTTTCAAGGGGGATTGCGTTGAGTATATGCTCGAGATGGTCGAATTCGGTAGGACTGACGCGAACGCTGAATTTTGAATAGTCGAGAATGTCGGCGAAAGGGTAGTGAGTTCCATCGCTCATGAATACCGGTATGCAGCCAGCATAAATTGCGTCTTGGATACGGAACGACCAACCTGAGTATTGATAGGTCAGTATGACGCGAAAACGTTGTGAACAACTGCTACTCACCAGCGATACCCGTCGGTTGAGGGCAGAACCGAGCATCTGAAAGATCATTCATATAGTGCCAGTTGAGGAAACTTGATTGAGGCCCTCCACCAGGGACAAGTTCCTCCGATCCAACTCCTCCCCGGTCGCACACCAGTCGCATACGTGCGCTCTTTCCGGTACCCCACATAGTGCCTGTCGTATTGAAAGGTTAGCGGAGGCGAATCGTTGCCCATTCTACGACTCACCTGCCCATGTCAGTAAATGAGGACGTTGCGCAACAGGTCGTATCATAGCGATATCGCCGAAAACTTCCTTCAGCTTGACACTAAGACAAGTCCTCGCTGGAACCACCGTATCCATATGTGGTCGATAGCAGTTGGATACAGTGTCCCCCATGACGGACCAGACAAAAACGTTGTTGAGGATTCCATCTGGGTAGAGTCTATTGTTGGTTCTCGCCTCCCAAATGTTCCAGGCGAATTCGATGCAGATTCCCCAATCGTGCGTGAGAACGAGTGATACAGGAAGGTTTTTGAATTCGGGAATAGTCTCGGACGCATATTCCATCACGTCGTGTAACAGGAAAGGTGCGCCATCGCAGTGTTGGTAGGTGGGTATGATGATCAGGTCCGCTTCGTTTGCTGGGACGGAAATGGTCCGCATTGCTCGATACATGATACTATCAGCAGAGAAGCAATGCTTCGACTCGAGTTTGTGGCATGCGGCCGCTTCGATTTCCTCTTCGTGTTCGTACCCCGAAACCACGTGGACCTTTATGAGTTCCGGGTAGGTCTCGAGTACTCGCATTGCCGAGGGAAGCAATACATCCTGCCATCGTAGTTTCCCCACCGCCTTGACGAAATCCTCGTTGGTGAGGATCGAGATCAACTTGTTGCCTGTCGGAAGTTCCATTGGTGTAAGTGGATTCGCCCGTTCGGCAGGGCACTCGTCTGCCTGGATGCATCGGCATTGTCCATTCTGCACGCAGATCATGGGATTACCGCAATGGTTCATGCAGGTCGGCAGTCCGCGCAGGATCCAATTGTGAGGCTTTTTCGTTGTGGTGACTGCCAATGGCCGCTGAACCATACCCATGCCGCTCTCGGCAGGAGCAGGACTGAGTAGGGATTCCATTCGCTCGAGCGCCATTTCCACTCGTCTGCATTCGTGGGATCGTTTCGAGCTATCAAAGGGTATATCACCCGTGCTTCCGTACCGGAAATCAGCAGTTTCGTCTAAGAGGAGATGTAAGCTTCGTCGTCCAGCAGCATTGAGAAAAGCCACTCACAATCATCCAGCAGTAGAGGCCAAGGCTTCTCGTTCGGACAACACAGCAACGTCATCCTAAAATCAAAAGGCGAGGTCTCCGACAAGGTGTTGATGCTGAATCGATTCATGTCGATTTGAGATTCGACTGCCAGATACTCGTTGGTTCCAGGGATAGTGAATTGCAGATACGAAGCGTTGTTGGCGACCTATGACGAATGATCAGCCTATGCATTAGCAGTCTAGGGAGAACACGTACTCTTGGCTCGAATACGGACACGATATCATCGCTTGCTGCGACTTCCACCTGATCGTATAACCGAAGTCTGACATACTGAGTTTTTCCCTCCGGAGTCTTCTTTCGTTTAAATCCCAAGATCTTGTTCGAATTCTTATCCTCGAACTGAACTTGCACCGGCCCATTCTGCGACCCTTCCTTTTTCGAGTCTGCTCCCAGTATTCCAAAAGCCCACCCCCATTTCCCGTTACCGCCATCGCCGGGCTCGTCCGCCGGATCTCCCCTGTTCAAAGTGGTCTGTCCATATGGAATGATCGTAAATATGGTTTGGTTCCAATTGTAACTGCTCGTCTTGATATTATCGGCGCCGCAAGAGAAATCCGCACACTTGACGTGATGCATCCATCCTTCATGATTGACACCGATAGTAGCGGTACACCCCGCGAGCCGCTGTAGGTTCTTGTTGCGTCTGTCTGCAGGGTGAACGACGCTGGGATCGCCGTACAGAGGAGATGATGGGCATTCCGCTCCTAGATACTCCTTTGCCCAGTCGGTGAAGCCCTCTCTGATGGTATTGACGTATCCCGCGATCCCTTGGTCCAGAGCGATGGCCGCTCGGAAACCGAGTTTCGATTGCAGAACCTTTGGAACCTCGAATGCCATCAAGGGCATTTTGGCTCCGCTGAGCGGAACCTGGGACGTGTAATCCTGGATCGGGGAGACGGATTGCGTGAGACTCATGATCATATCGAGTAGCTGTTTCGGCGTCGCGGTGAATCCAGATAAAAGGTCGTAGACTTCGAACATTGGACCGTTCTGCACCGCTGGATTTGTGCTGATTTGTCGTTTCGTGATCTGCTCCACCTGTCCTTCTTCCATAAGCTCGAACCCCGAGGCCTGCTCGATCGATGGCGGTTCTTCAAACGCATTTTCACTATTGGTCGGTGAACCATCGGATACCAGCACATCCGCGTCATCACCCCCAATCAACCGCTCAATCGCACCAACCAAGCCATCCAACGCATCATCGATGTGTAGGAAATCCACCGGCTCATCGCCATGTAGGATCTGGACGGGAAGATCCGCCAACGCGTTCTGGACTAGTGCCGGGACGAGACGGTCTTGGATGTCTGCAGAGGCACCGTAGATTGTGCTCGGTCGGAGGATGATGGTACGGATTCCGTCGTCGTCGTCGCTTGACATACCGTTCGGACCAGAAACGAGCTGTTCCATGTGCGTATTGTATGTCTTCTCGAGCTCCCTTTCGGCGAGGAGCTTTGTCTTGCCGAGAGAGGTGAGTGCGTCTACGTTTGTTGTAGGTAATGTCTTTGTTGAGGGAGCGTAAACGTCCAGCGAGGAAAGGTGAAGGAACCATGGTTTTTGTCCAGCCGAGGAATGCGTCGCTTCAGCGAGGGCGTTGAACAAGTTTGTGGTACCCTGCACGTTGAGCTTTTCACATTCTTCCACTCTTGTCGAACACCACACGTCTCTTGCCACTCCGGCGAGATTGACAACGCCTACCAATCCCCCGCCTGCACGCAGAGATCCTTGCACGCCGGCGGAGGACTTGCCCTTTCCCTTCTTCGTCGTGGCTGGAGCTGCGAGTTCTTTCATCAGGCTGGCGAGGTGTTTGTGGGACATGACGTCGCCCCTCACAAACGTGAGTCTTCCTCCATTCGTCGCACCAGGGTTTCGTTCCCGTATGTACTGCGTGTCCTTTGGCAACGGATCACGCAGATCATGCAGAGTGACCGCGAATCCTTCCTTTAACAGCCGGTCCACCAGCGGGATACCTAGAGATCCCGCTCCTCCCGCGACCAACACTCTGCCCCGTTTCCCGTCCGGAAGGTGTTGTTGTTTAGATGATGAAAGGAAAGGAAGATCGGGGAGCCAGGCGGTGGGTTTCCAGGTATTGGGCACCCATTTGGAACCCGTAGAACCCGTGTCGAAAATGTCCGTGTCGTGATAAGGAAGGTGCGTGTTCTTGCCGTATCCTGAAGCTGGTTTATTGTAAGGCGCATAATCATCGACGACGGCCTCGTAGGTGTCCCGCTATCGTGAAACCGATGGTCAATCACGATACCATCAATTATGTCGGGCAGCACGAGTACTCACATTCGACGGGCGAAGGACCAGAATGAAGGAAACTACGGCTAAAAGAATGAGGACGGACAGACCTCGTCTGTTACGAAGCACAGGCATGTTGAGACTAGAGTTATTATCGGTTCGATGTGTCGTGGTTGGAGGATGAGCGATTCCGGGATAAAGACGTTTGAATCATCACCTTATCTGGCCATTGGTCGAGCGTGCGCTGACGTAGTATCTATCCTGGAACCCTCAACCCGGGAGTCGTCCTATATTCGATTCGATCTCAGGAGGAAGCAGCTAACCACGCCGCCTCACCTTGAACGGGATACAGGCTGACAGACTGCAACTGGCAATTAGAGCACGCGGATCCAAATGCGGAAACAATTGCCAGCTCGCCAGCTCATCTCCCGAGCCAGTTCCGAGCCTCATCCGCCGAAGCCGGTGTGCCAAGCGGAGCCGCCCAGTTATTCCTTCTTCCGTTAGTCGCGTGAGCGCCGGCGTCTCTAGGTCGTTTCCACAGTTCGTACTTGATGCATGAGGCCATGTTTCGTAGGGTCCCTAAGTATATATTACGTTAGGAGCGTGTCGATGCGTTCCATCTGACGACGTGTACAGGTACATCAGTCCTCTCAACGCTATTCTATCCTGGCGCCTTGGGCAAGTCATGCTACCACAAAACAGGCCCTACAGACCGTCAACAAAGGTCAAAAGTCCTCCGCCTGGAACTACAATCACGAGTCACTCTCCTCCTTTTTCCCCTTCCCCCACACTTTGACCGTTCCGTCTATCAGTCGCAAAAACGAATCAGCGTTCCCTTCCAATGAAGACGACAAGAACTTACCGGCACTAGCTGTCAACATCTCGTTTCCATTCAGAGGGTGATGTTCCACCCAAGTGATAACCTTGGAATGGATTTTCGGAGGTTCGCTGTCCAGTGGGGTTGACTAAAAACCGACGTATCGTCAGCTGCCTCAGAAAATAGACAATAGGATTCCTTCGAGTGGACGCACGTCGATTACGTTCCAGGCCCAGAGGCTTCCCTGATCATCTCCAGCCAGGACGACGTCTTCTCCGTACCCGAACGCCACTTGCGATCTGTAAGCGGTATTGGCGAATTTTGGGTTCTTGAACGTCGCCAGCATCTGCATGACGGGAACAGTTTGATCAATAGGGTGCCGCAGAGGAATCATCTAGTAGGACCGCCACTTACCTGTCCATTGGTTCTGTCCATCAATCGTATCGTAGAATCCAAGCTCGCTACCAGCAGTGAATCCTTCGGCGACGTCGGAGACGCGACGACACTTGTTACTGGAGCTGAAAGCATTACCAAATCGTACGTCAACACCCCCGTACGTCCATCTGGGTGGGGAAGACCTCACCACCAATGGTATCGCCAACCAGCTTGCCCACCCGCACATCGTAACTCCTCACAACACCATCTACGCATCCTGTAATGATTTCCGCTCCACCAGCCGAGCTCGGTGGTATCGCAATCGACGTGATCGAGTCTCTTGCTTCTTGTAGAGTCTGTATCGGCAACCTTGACACTGCACTTTCAGATTACACAGATCAGCGCCGCGAGATAACGTAGGAAGTTCATCGCTGTTGGGAATACTCACCGCATATCCCACAACATGACTTTCGAATCAAAACTCCCGCTAACCAACACGTTCCCCGCCCCATCCTTGGATCCTCCTCCCCCTCCGGCGTATTTCACCACATTTACTTTCCCGAAATGGCCTTGTAGTCTTCTGATGATTGTTCCCGAGCTTACGTCCCATATCAGGACGGCTTTATCCCCTCCGCATGATGCGAATGATGCGTTGTCTGGCGCGCTGGAGATCGGTAGGGAATGGCCGTGGGTGGTGGGTCATTAGGAGGGAAGCGCGCAAAAGCCGAAAAGCTGCCCGTACTTACATGTCAAGACCGAGAACCTCATATCCATGCCCTTTGTACACTTTGACTTCTTTTCCAGCCGAGGGGTTCCATAGTCGGATACTCCGGTCTTGTCCCCCCGACAGACAATATTTGGATGTCTGGTTGTTGTACCGTACGACGTTTACTGGTCCCACGTGCGTGCTGAGACTGAGGGAGTGTGTGGATCGAGTTAGTCCCATCATTTGATTGACGGCTCGTTGAGGAACTTACGTCTGCTTGAGCTCAGACGGATAGCTCGGGGTAGATGCCTTCATGGTGCGTGGATCGATCCGACGTGACTTACGTCTAGAAGTCTCAAGTAGGAAGCCGGTCCACCGTCATCTGCGTCCCGACGGCGCTGATGCAGGAACGTGAACGCTGGTCAGACCTAAGGATTCTGAGAAGAGCCCTGCCAGAAGTAGTGAAGCCTTGTGAAGGTGTAGTGTCTTTCTAGGAGAGGTTGCATTAGCTTCCGCAATTCGATCGCGCCTCCACTTGTCGCATAATTCTGTGATTGACTACTTTGATTGACCTCACGAATGCTACTACCACCAACGACCCCTACCCTGCTCTAGATCAGACCAGTCACACAGCCTTTAACAGGTTCCCTGAAGCTCCTCGCACCGATTGGTCGTCCATTCGAGCAAACCGCAGCCAGCACGACCTCGCAGCATCAGAAATGTCTTCCTCCGAGTCGGAATTCGATCCCCGCGAGGCACTGGACGAGATCGATGAGGATATCGACAATCTCGAAGCGGCTCTGAAGCCCCTTTTCTCGTCATCGTGGCAGGATATCGTTGGCGCGTTGGGCAATATGGAGCAGGCAAAGATGAACATGATTATGGCTTATGGCATTTGTGATCTGATATGGAGTGAGTCGAGTCTTGAGCACCTCTTATACGTGCAGATTGCTCATCAGCTGACTTTCCTCCGTGAATAGTGTTCTTGAGGCTGAAGGGGATGGATCCGGATAAGCATCCCGTCATGAAAGAGCTGGTAAGCCGCGTTGAAAGGCGTATCTCACGTCCCGCTTAATCTGACACCTCCTCGCCGGTATCGCAGGATCGTATCAAGACGTACTACATAAAAGTCAGGGACGCCGAAAACACTCCGAAACGTGGGTTCCCGTCGATCCGAAGGATATATCAGAGACGCTAATCACGAGTTATTCCGTTCCTAGGTGCAAACAAGGTCGACGTCGCTGCAGCAGGAAGGTTCATCGCCGCCGCTATTCCTCGTGCACAGAGACTCGCCGTCGAAACTGCAGAAGACACCGCTTCGACGGCTGAAAACAGTCGAGCGAGTTCTCCAGCGCCTGCAGAGGGTCAGGAAGTTGGAAAGTCTAGTCGGTTCAAGATGGCACATGATATGCAGGCAGAGAAACTGGTATCAGATGCAGAGGAGACGGTGAGTGTCGTTGAAGAGCCGGTGGCGGCGGAGAAAGAAGCGGTAAGTAGGGCATCCTGGGAAACGAGTTTGCGGTCCTTATCTTCCCTGGAATCTGCAGCCCGGTTCGAAACGTAAAGGCAAACGTGTGGCAGCCGAAGATTTCTTGGACGAAGACACGCCAAAAAAGACGACGAGCACGGCCGCAACCGGAGCCAAGGCCAAAAAGGCTCGTAAAAGCACAAGCAAGCGGTCTTGATTCATTGGCGAGCATTCATCACCATAGACTTCTGGGCACCCGGACTATTGGGGTTCCGCCGCCCATCGATGTTGTATTACAAGTTGTAGCATGAGTATCTAATTCGGTGGAATGACCCCAGTGTTCCAGCAATCGCGAGCTGAGCCCGCGGGATCTCCATGCCAACAGAGCCAACGATTTCGCGAGCCAGTGTCAAGCTTCGTCTCGATGTGCGGAGGGGAAACGGGTTCGTCCTCTCGGCCTCGGCGCGGATCGTTCAGAACACAGGTTGTCTTTTGATCTTGATTTCAATGTCTCCATAGGCTTCGTCTTGCTTAACGCTGATCAAGTTCTTCGTGGTAAGCGCTATCAACGAACGGCGAGAGATTAGTGTTCCTTTGTCTTAAGACGTTGAATGGAAACTCACTCAAAGTCAAGTACTGAACATGTATCATTTCTGGTCAACTCTCTTTTCCTTTCAATATGTCTTCCAACCCGGCGAACTTACAAACGCATTCACCGCAATCGTCTTCTTGTGCTCGTTCGGTCTGGCGATTTCTGAAAACATGACTGTGTTGTCTTGGTCGAAAACATCGTCATCGTCATCGTCATCAGGGAGACCGGACTGGGCTTGTTGATGCAAGTAGCTGTCGCATACAGAGCAACATACCAAGGTGAATCAAGAGGTACAAGGAGGGCTCGGAGGATTGGATATGACTTACTCAAGGAATTGTCGTTCGTTGACGTTGACGTGTCCAGGGAGACTCGGATGACTGCGCTCATCCTCTTCCAGCGGCTGAACCTGATCTTCTGGAAACGCTCCTTCTGGGACTATGTAGCGAGAAAGCACCATCAGAGATATTCACGTGCGGTAATTCCCGTTTCCAACCCACGTTCAAGTTGACCTTCGTCCATCAAGGGGGAACCACCTAGCATTGCTTTCTTTTGTGCTGATGCGGAAATATTGGATCCCAAGATGGAGCTCGATCGCGCTCGTTTGGCGATCCTTTCACTATGGATTCTAATAAAGATAAGCCAGAACCGAGCAAGATACCCAATCATTTGCGACTAACCCAGCATTTTGAGGCGTAGCAAGGCTGGGTCGTGGTCCGGTGCCGGGTCCAATCGTACTGGAAGCCACAGGCGCTGCGTAGTAGTCTGAAGAAGGCTGTTAGCGTCGACGGCGTGGGGGTTACCACATCGCCTTACCTTCCGCTCCCAACTCGCTGCCCGGCTTGTAAGGGGCGATCTCCCACTACAACACGGGGTTTCTCTATCAGCACGATTCAGGGGTAGAAAGGTAAAACTTACAGGCATTTGAAGACCACTCGCTCGCCTTCCCATTTCCACGTCGCGTAACTGTGCAGCATTCAGTGTGAGTCTATGAGATCACCATACGCCCGAATCCCCCTTTTGCTTACCTCGTCCGATCCCAAGCGCTCCCCTCCGATTTCTTGCTGATTTTGATCCTGTTATAGCAGTGATAAGTGTATTCAGTGGACGTGTATCGATGCTCGATGCTCGATGCTGAAAACGATTCTCACGTCATAGTTCTGTATTTCCATACCCTGCAAGTTGACATGATCGTCGAGAGGCAACAGCTCCAAATCTTCCAAATTGCCATCAAAGCCAGCTCCCCCAGCCCCACTCGTGCGTTTCCTCCCTTTCTCGTTTCTCTTCACCTTGTCCGCATCATAAGGAGGTTTCGTGACGACGATCCAAAATTTTGCCAGGTCGGAAGCGATAGAAACTGAGGATATTGGAACGAATCAGCTCAAGCGTATGCATGAAGGGAAACAATGACGAGGAGCTTCCTAGGAAACTTACTATGAGATCCAAAAGGTTGAGCGATACCGTTACGAGCGAGGTTCAACGCTTCTTTGCGTGCTGCATGCGATAACTTCTGATGCTTCGCGTCCGTCATGCGACTCTTGTAGCTAGCTTTCATCTCTTCCATTTCTTCCCTTGTAAATTCGATAGACTAGGCGTTGGACAGAAATGCGGTCAGCTAGGCTGGCGAGTGCATTCGCTTTGCCCAGGTTATAGCTGAAAGGTGCGCACCTCATCAATCAGTCGCACCTTCTTCTTCGGTCTGGGTGCAGCAGCAAGTTTAGGAAGCTGCTGTCAATCGGTATTTGTCAGTAATATGCCGGGGTCATCCGACGCGGCACTAACAATTCCATGCACCTCGTTGTCTGCTTGTTGCAAAGGCGGTACTTCGATGTTATCATTTACTAGCGGTTGAAAATCGTGCTCTAGAGGATACTGATCGACATCCATAGCAGCAGGGATTTCGTCGATCTCCCTGTCCCCAGCCTCGGGCGTTCCCGCTGAATTCTCAAGACTATCCCAACGTATCGTGGTGGTCAGAGTCGTCCCGCAACAGAAAGCATACCAATGACTCACGGAGGCAGATCCAATCCCAGGTCAAACCCCAAATCGACGGGCGCATAGTCAACTCCACCACCACCAGTACTAAAGCTCGAATCCCCCATCCCACCCGCCAGCAAAACACTTCCCGTCCCACTTCCCCTCCTCCCACCTTGCTTGAGCAGATTTTCCGCGCCTGGGGTAGTAAAGAGTGCTGGATCGGGGGCAATGTCTTCTGCGTCGCTTCCTTGTCGGGTTTCTGGGAGGAGGGAATTGCTTCGGTTTCTGTGGCGAGGGAGAGTGATTGCTTCGGGGTCTGCGAGGTTTCGTGCTCTTTCAGATTCTGGAGTGAGCGATCGCGATTGCGCTCGAGCTGAAGGGAAAGTTTTGGGGTTAGACTTGATTTGACGAATTACTTGGTAGCAGCGAGTACTTGCCTGAATCGGAAGATTCATCCTCTGTGCCTCCTTCCTGAGAACTGAATGGATTGGCACTGGGCTCTCTCGATGTTCGTCCGTATCCTTTGAGGAAGCCTTCCCAGCTCTAGACGGATCGCGAGGCATCAGTACCGATACCGCGAACACCAGTATGGGAGGCTGTACCGCTTGATTCAAATCTAGATTGGGAGCAAACCCTTGTCCTGGTTGATGATGAAGTGTTATCGCCTCCTTTCTGTGTTTCCAGGAAGGTTTGCGTCGTAACCAAATCAGAATTAGGAGCGATCGATCCAACCTGAGAGCGAGATCAAGGCGAAGACATACCGTGCATTCGCCTTGTTCCCAGCATTGACCTTTTCATTCCCCATTGTACCCTTTGGCCCATCAAAGATTGCCCTTTTCACCGCAGACTCCAGAGTGGTCACATCCTGAGGAGACGTGTTGAAGCGAGGTGAAGTGCGTGCTTGGATGATGTAGGTTATGGGAATTGCTCACGCTAACAAACATATCGTATCGAGCATCGTGGATCCTAGATTGTCATGAAATCAGTTTGCACGTCCTGGCATACTTCTCCTGTATCTTGAGCTTACTTGACTACACCCATCATCAAACCAGCACTTGTCCTCAGCGCGATGGGTTGCGGGGGGTTGATGATCTTTTGACATGCCTCGGCGATGTTGCAATCCAGAATCTGCTTTTTGTTCAAACCCTTTCGTCCTTTTGCACCGAGAGTTGCAGCGAGCCTGCAGAGCAGTTGAAGAAGTGAGCATTGCGGCGACAACCTAATGTGTATGTAGCTTACCAGAAAATGCCGAGCCTGTGAAGTAAACCGTGACGTCTATGTCAAATTTCGAAGTTGTATGTACAATAGAAGAACGATCGACTCACCCTCCCGGCTTGACCATGAGAAACTCTTCAGAGAAGAACATGTTGGCGAATGCTGCGTCGACTGAATCACACTTCCCTTGCGCGCAAAGGAAATGCAGCGATAAACAGACCTGAAGTGGAGTCGATATATATACACGCTCGATCCCCTCCCATCAATCTTTTGCCCTGAAACGGGGTCCTACATCGGACGATCTGCATGACTACGCAACCGATAATGCATCAGCTAATTACGACGCTTCTTGCGTATACGCGGTTTCAAAGGTAGCCTCGCGTAATGGCGTCGCGTTTCAGACAGAGTCAGGGCGCGTATCGTTAGGGGTTGTCTATTTTTTTTCGGCGAGTGCTGCTATTCCGCCTGGTGATTCAGCGGAAAGTGGATCGTGATGCTGTTTCAATTGCTTTGTCGAGTCGTCAAGCTACACTAGATTACAACCTTCAGTCATGTAAATTCGCTCTTCGCCCATCTTACTGCAGATCACGCATGAGATTCTCACGACAGTCACGAAGACCGCTGCGTCGGACGATCGCCCGTCGTACGTTGCAGGATTACAAGATAATTTTCCCATGCAGCAATCATCTAAGCCCGTCGCCATCAGCATCGCAGCACTCTGCAAGACACGCGCACAAGTGGACTCACCTCCTTTTGCGCAACAATCATTTCATCGAGATACCGTTCAAACATGTGCTTGAACTCTTCCACCCGTTCCTGCTCGTATCGCGAGAATTCCATCTTGACAAGTCTGGAAACGGCATCAAAGTCGGAATGCGCGTCGAGCGCCTTTCTGTCGATCTGACACCCAACGTGGTTTCAGCATTCAGGGCGGATACTTCGCGGCGTGGCACACACCTCTGCGATTTCAGCTAACGCGGGTTGAATCCGCTCATGTGCAATCTTTCCCGACTTGCGCAGTTTCTCATGCTGAATTTTGATCCGCCTCGCATCTGCCTCTGCCTGTTGCCACGTAAAGTAGGATTTCACCCTAGAAGCGAATGCCAACTGCCGACGAGAGGCCCGTCAGCACCAGTAAACGTAGCTATCTTCAACTGGCACAGAAGACTCACTCTTACGCTCCCAATCCATCGAACGTACTCGTCAGCCAAATTCAACAGATGCACGACATCCATCTTTGCTTGATTCTCCTGGGTTTCTTTTTCCCGAAGCGTGAGACCGGCAAGTCGCTGTAATGCCTGGGATAAGTCCATGGAAAGATCAGATTCTGCGAGTGCGGTGATGGTGTCGGAAAAGTCGGAGATGGCGCCGGAGAGGTCTGTAGCAGTAACGTCAGCAAACACGGTATGGTGAAACGCCCTGTCGACTTACCGAGGCGATGCTTGGAAGCTGCTTCGACAGATTTGATCAATCCCTTCATTTGCGATTCCAGCGAGTCCAAATACGACTTTTTCTGCTCAAACCACTGGAAACGCCAAGTCGTGTATGAGTGGCAGCGCGAATGGTTCCTTCCACTGGGCTCACATCATCCTTTTCCATAAACCGAGGACCGCCGATGGATCCCCCGATAGTCGCCAAAAGACCTTTATTTTCCTGACTCTGTGCTGTTTCATGCTTCCTGTGTTTGACCTAGCAGGACAAGATAAGCATTCATCCAAACACGATCTTTGACAAACTTGCCTCAAACTCGAAAGACTCGCTTTCCAAGAACAAACGTAAATCCGGATCCAAGCTCAACACCGGATGATTCGCCATCTTATTCAAAGACTTTTCAAGCGCCGCCCGTCGAGTCTCGATAAACTGATCCTCGAACCGACCTACACGACTAATCAGCACCCCGCTCACCCACCACACGGCACGGCACGGCCCGACGTACCGGAAAGCTGCTTATCTGGCGCGGGGGGGACGATCACTCCCGGATTATTCGCAGATACTCGGTCTACGAGCCACAGGAACTGATTGAACCGCCGCAGAACGGACGATTGGCGCGCGGTGTAGTGCGGGGAGGTGGTGTGTGTTGTTACGGTGTATACGACGTGGCCGCGGATGGGGTCGCCGATCCGGGTGGGGTCGTGGATCCGGATGATGAATGTTGGTCCGCTTTTTGGAGCTGGGGCGGGCGGTGGTGGGGATTTGATGGATATGGTGGAGAGGGGACGGGTAGCTGTTGGTCTGATCGGAGATTCCGAGGTCTACGGAAGGTATCAGTCTGGGGAAAGTTTGGGATCAGGGCGTTACGTACAGGGTACCCATCCTTGCCTTCCGCGCCCCATGCATCAGCCGCACCAGGACTCGCCCATGCCCCGTCCCCTGCCGTTCCACTCGAGGGAAGATCAGTCGTCCACCGCGCCGAAGGCGAATTATCCGGCTCCGGCTCCGGCTCCTCATACGCACGACCCCACGCCGTCCGTCCTTGTACCCTTTCCTGCTCACCACCACCGACCGCCAAGGCGCGGAACGGGGGTTCCTCATCCTCGAGCGTGCGTGTGGGGTCTAGAGGGGACGTCAGCGCCGGATCCAGATGCGCGCGGATGTTACCTGGATGTGGGTGTGTGGTGTGCGATTGGTGGTGTGCGTTCGGGGACGGTGGTTCCGCGATCGGGGACGGTGCGCGGGTATTGCCTTCGGAAGGAGGTAGAGCTGGGAGGTGGGTCAGATCGTCGTCGTGGTTGAGATCGTGTGTGATCGCCTGGGATTTGTGATGTACGGTGGAGGAGAGGAGGATCCGTTCTGCGGCTGTGGATGAGATGGGTTGTTCGGTTGTGTGTGGCGGGGCCGTCGCTGCGGTTCCGGTTTCGGTTTCTGGTTTGGTTTCCGGTTCAAGAGGTTCTTCGAAGGTGACGGCAGAATCCGTTGTCCCCTCCTCGGCTTTACCCCGCGATGCCTCCCGCTCCGCAAGCACTCGCTCCGCACGTTCCTCCTCCGCCTTCTCCCTCTCCAGCCGCTCCTTATCCGCCCGTTCCCGTTCCCGCTGGACGGTATCCACACTGATCCCCACGACCTTTTTCCGTCGTCGCGCCGCAGCAGAGAGACCTTGTCGGGGCTTGGAGCTGCTGTGGTTGGTAGCGCCGGGGGCGGCGTGTTCCGTAGTCTTGGGATCATCCGTGGATGATGGCGATTTGATGAATGCGGCTTTCAAGCTCGATGTAGGATCGGCGGCTGGTGCGAGTCCTAAAGCCTCCAAATCATCCTGCTGATGCTGCTGTTCCTGGACTGCCGGTCCCACCTGCTGATCGAGCGCCGGTTGCCCGATGTCGAGAACGGGGTGAGGGGTATCACGGTCCCGTGCGTATGTTTGAGGACTGTAGAACCCGCCTTTGAAGGCATCGTGGTCGTCCCCCGTCCGAGCGGACGGGGAAGCAGAGGTGAATGCGCTTGCGCTTGCGGTGGTGGGAGACGTGGGACCGGAGATTACGCCATCTCGTTCGAGTTTTCGGATGTAGGGGGATTGGTCTGATGTGGTTGTGGGCAGTGGTTGTTGGTTCGATGTGGCGGGGTATGGGGAGTCGTGTTCCGGTGATTGGGGTGCGCTGTGGTGGTCGTATGAGGGATAGGTTGCGGCGGTGGAGGCT